>JASJET010000506.1:0-7500 GCA_034092305.1 Diaprepes abbreviatus | reverse complement strand
CTGCTAGACTGGAAGAAAAAACAGGCAAGGGAAGATTGTTTTTCTTTAATGATTGAGAAATTTGTTGTAGGGACGAGACCAAATCTATCGGGGTAATTATTGAGCTGTGCAAAATGTTAAGTCGTGCAAAAGAAATAGCATTTAGAGCGTCATTGAGAAAGTTCTCAATGAAGGTATAGCTTTCCATTAGTGATTCACAGTATTCTAAAGTTCTTACTTGGGCGTGGTAGAAAGCTAGGTCATCTGATAGATTTAGGATAGATTGATTAATTTCGTTTAGATCTCTATTAAAGGTTTCCTCGTCTATCTGTTACTTTTGTATCGTAGTATTAAAATTTCTAATTACCGATGTCGTTACCGAAATTTGACTTTTCAAAAGACTTTCTATCTGTCGCTCATCTTGTGATACCCTATTGATGCATTCATTAAAATATTCTCCGTCTGAAGCATCAAGATTTCCCGTGATTGATTTCCAAACGGTACCTATTCCGTTAAAAACTCCTCGTTTCTCCCTATAAATATAATTTTGAGTATCTGCAAATATTTCCTTATATTTTAGATTTACGGATTGAGAAATCTGATTAAGGAGGCTGATATGAGTTTGTACATCCTTTTTGAAAGCTATTATTCGGGGTGTTTCCGCGTGTATGAAGGCATCTAAAAGTTGGTCTAAAATTTTATCGTTATTAACAATACTTTCTTTAATGTGTGCGAGGTCTTTGTATACGAGAAGTGTCCATTTATCATTTGATATTTTCAAGTTTCCAGCTTCATGGAAGAAGATTCCTATGGTGTTTTCAATAGGTGTGAGAGTGAATTGGGCGAGGGCAACCGAGGATAGCCCGCAATATCTGTAAATAAGAAAAGAACGCTAGTCATAATAGGGCTTTAACCTATCGAAATTGACTTTTGTATTTTGTTTGGTTCGGGGGTTAAAGAGAAGGGCTGAATTTTGGAAAAGTTCTTTTATTTCAAAGGGTCCATTAAATTTATTCTTATCTTTTGTTTTGATTTGAGATTCTTTAAGATAAACTTTGTCGCCAATTTTATAGTCGTGAATATGAGGGGTTGTCTTTTGGTCAAATCTAGCTTTGGCTTTTTCTTTTTGGGTCTGCGTTCTTTCTCTGGCGAGTTTGTAATAATGTTCCATGCAGTTATTTAAGTCTCTCACGTATTTTGAAATCAGTTTTTGTTGGTTGTATAAAGTCTCCGGGGGTCTACTAGACGTATGTCCGAAAAGAAGTTCATAGGGTGTAAATGCATGGGTCTTATTTTGTGTATTATTATAACATATAGTAGCATAGGGTAATACATTGAAGGGGTGTTCATGAGGGTTTTCTGTCATGTTAGCTCTGATCATTTCAGAAAGGGTTGCGTGAAATCGTTCAACTGAACCGTTTGACTGTGGATGGCCTACGCTTGAAAATGTTATTTTGATATCAAAAAGTTCGCATAGGTCTTTCATGAGGGTGTTATCGAACTCGCGACCATAGTCACAATGAATCCTTTGTGGAGTTCCATAGTGTTGAAAGAATACTAATAGGGTATTTACAATAGTATTTGCTTTTTTGTCTTTTAAGGGATAGGCCTGGGTGAATTTTGTAAGTTCGTCTCGTATAGTAAGGGCATAATTTCTTTCGGGGTATTCGTAAATGTCGATGTTAATTCTTTCAAAAGGGGTCTTTGGTGTTTCTGTTATGACAAGAGGGGTACTTAGATTTTTCCTACAAACTTTTACTTTTTGGCATATTTCACATTTTTTTATAAATTTTTCAACATCTTTGGCTAAGTTTGGCCAGTTGTACTTTTCTTTTATTCGCCTAACTGTTTCATTTATACCACGGTGTAAATTATTTTTACCTGAATGGTAATGGTCTAAAATTTGAGGTATTTCATCATCTTCCGGGGTTTTAACAATATTTTGGCAAATTTTTAATTTTATGTCTTTATCTGCGAAAATAAATGAAAAAATCTCGAGGATGGGTAACTCTACGTTATTTTCCACACAATAAATTTTTTCAGGTTGGAATTCATTTTGGTTCTTGAATAGGATATAGAATAAGTGTTCTATTACAGATTCAGGGTCGAAGGGTAGAGGGATAATGAAATATGTACGATCTTTAACTGTTTTACTGGAAGTTATATTGACTTTATTATGATCGAGTCTGAGGTTCTCCTCGAAAATGTCATCAATTATTTTATGGTGAATATCTCCCAATTTGTTTTGCCAAAAGAAAGTTACTATGTTTTTGTTAGATTTGTCTAGAAGTTGGGAATTTATTATTTCGATTTTAGAATAGTCTATTAGAGACTTAGTATTATATAGTTCGACAAATCTATTATATTCCGTAGTAAGGGTTTCGTCGTCTATTTCAAGATTTTCTATATCTTCGTTCTCGGGTTCATCCTCTTCGTTCGCGGCATAAACTGACATTTTTGATTGAAATTTTGCGCATTCTTGAAAATGGTTAATGCGTATTATAGACTAAGCGTTCCCGGGTTTTGTTTATTTTTCCCGCTTTATATTCGATTTTGTAATCGTATTCCTCAAGTTTGAGGCGCCACCGAGCCAATCTGCTACCGGGGTCTTTAATAGAAAAGAGCCAGGTAAGGGGCCTATGATCAGTTATAAGGGTGAATTTTCTTCCAAACAAATAGGGGCGGAAGTGTTTTACTGCCCAGACAATGGCAAGTAGCTCTCTTTCAATGGTGGAATATTTGGTTTCTGCGCTACAGAGTGTTCTGGACGCGAAAGCTATCGGGAGGTCTCTACCAATGGGACCTTGAGAAAGAACTGCACCTATTGCAAATGCGCTTGCATCTGTGGTTAGAAGAAAGGGTTCATCGAAATTAGGGTAGGTAAGAACGGGATCTGAGATAAGGGAGTTTTTTAGTTCTTCAAATGCAGACTTGCATTCAGTGTCGAAGAAAAATTGAACGTCTTTCTTTAAAAGCTTAGTCAGTGGTTTCGATATTTTGGCGAAGTTAGGAATAAATCGTCTGTAGTAACCTACCAAACCTAAGAAGGATTTGATTTCTTTAGGGCTTTTTGGCTCAGGAAAGTTTTTGATACAGTCAACCTTAGAAGGATTAGGTTTGACTCCATCTTTGGTTACTATGTGACCAAGATAGGCGACTTCTTTTCTAAGAAACTCGCACTTATCAGGCTGGATTTTTAA
Organism: Diaprepes abbreviatus; assembly: GCA_034092305.1. Classification (NCBI taxonomy): domain Eukaryota; kingdom Metazoa; phylum Arthropoda; class Insecta; order Coleoptera; family Curculionidae; genus Diaprepes; species Diaprepes abbreviatus. The sequence goes on along the minus strand of JASJET010000506.1, from coordinate 4,321 downwards.
GTTGGCTTTTCGGAGACGTGTGAACACTTCTTTAAGTCGTTGCATGTGTTCGTGTATTGTAGCAGAGTAGACGATAATGTCGTCCATGTAGACAAGACATCTTTCATTCTGGAGGCCAAGGAGTATATTGTCCATGACTCTTTGGAAGGTGGACGGTGCGTTTTTCAGGCTAAATGGCATATGAACGAATTCGTAATGACCATTTTCGATTGAGAAGGCTGTCTTAGGGATGTCATCGGGATTGATCTCTATTTGATGAAATCCTGACGCGAGATCAAGCGTAGTAAAATATTGGCATTTGCCAAGCTGATCGAGCAAATCGGAGATATTTGGGAGGGGATAGCGGTCATCAACACTGACCTCGTTTAATTTTCGGTAATCTATTACAATGCGCCATTTTTGCTTGCCAGAGGCATCCAATTTCTTGGGTACTACCCAAACAGGGGAAGACCAGGGTGAAATAGATGGTCGAATAATTCCTTGTTCGAGCATTTTGGCAGTTTGGGCTTTTACTTCCTCTTTATGTACCTGAGGATACCTATATGACTTTGTAAAAATAGGACGTGCATTATTTGTTTCTATAGAATGCTTGATTTCATTAGTAAAAGTTAAAACATCGCCTTCAAGGTAAAATATGTCGGGGTATTCTAAACAAAGATCAGTAATTAATTCTTTTTCTTCCGAGTTCAAGTGTTCGGTTCTTAATTGATTTTTAATAGTTTGATTTCTGTCAGTTTGAATAGGATTAAGTTCATTTCCGAAATTAAAATTTAGTAATGTTTCGCTAGGGGTAAATGGTTCGATAGAAATATCCGAGAAATCAATATTTTTGGGAATTACATTAGCATTTATGATAGTTGTTAAGAATTCACCGTTTTCATTAACATGTACAAGGGCGTTTGGTAACCTAACTTTTTCTTTTTCTTGAGAATGAAGGACTGCGTCCGTATTTTTTAAATTGCATGTTAATTTAAAAATTTTCTCAGTGCGACCTTCTATAGAGATATTATTTTTATTTTGTTGTGACTTAGAAGGGGTCGTATTTGAAGTATGCACCTTATGTAGGGGCACTGTTTTAAAATTTGTGATAAGATTTTTTGATTTTAAATCTATAATGCATTCGTAGTGTTCTAAGAAATCTAGACCAAGGATGCCATCGAAATCAATGTCTAAATCGTAAATAAACACCTTGTGGGGATCGCCAATGTTAAAGGGTATAAGAGTGGATTGTGAGACGTGAAGTTTTTGATTTGTTATCCCTTGTATTGTTAAATTTTCAGGACAACGATTAGGGAAATTTTTTACTGTATTTTCTTTAAAGATAGAAATTCCAGCACCGGTATCAATAAGTAATTTGAAAGTATTAGTAGAGTCGTAAATGTAGTACAGATTTTTTGGATTTACTGTAAGTAAGGGATTTAAATGAAGGTTTGTTCCGGGAAGTTCAGGTTTGGGTTCATATCGTCCAAATTCAGGGTTTGAATTTGTTCTTGAAGTGTTGTGACATGATCTGTCTGTCTGTCGGGCGGTTCGTCTGGTTGCGGAAGTAAAAGAAAATTTTGGTAATCATAAGAGTCGATTACCGGGTCACAATTTTCATCAACGTTTTGAAAATTTGGGTCATAGTCAGGGTAATCATAACTGTCTTCTGCGTAATATCCGGAGTAGTCAAAACTTTCGTCGTAATTTGGATAGTCCAAATTAACATGGTGTGTCCTTTGTTGATTAGAGGGGTGGTATGGGTTTCTTTGAATTATGCTAGGACGAGCTTGGGTATTAGTTGGTTGTATTACAGAGGGCCTGTTTTGATTTGGAATCATACTGGGTCTCTGCTGTTGTTGAGGGGGTTGGTTTTGCGTAGGGGCTTGCCTTTGAAAATTTGTATTATAATTTTGGAAATTATTAGGACGTGATTGCATTTGGGAACGGCAATCAGCGGCTTAATGTCCCATACGTCCACAATTAAAACAACGACTAATTTGCACCGGGGGTTTCCTTATAGATTGAGGTGGTTTTTGAACTATGGGTTTAGAAGACTTTTGGTTTTCAAAATAGGATAGCTGCAGTTCTGGTCTAATGCGAGATTGAGCTTCAAGGATATCCTTAGGATTTCCTGCACGAATTATTTGTCCTAGCCTTGGCTCAAGTCCTGTCAGGAGGGTATTTAGAGACATCGTATCAATTAGGGTAGATTGAGCTGCCTTTTGTTCGTTTGTCAGAGTTGACTTTTGGACATTCGCCAACATTTTGGCGTTCAGGGTTTGTAACCGGTTCACGAAAGTTAATGGTGACTCGTTGGAAAGTTGCCTTAATCTTTGCAGATCTTGAATAAGGGACGAAAGATCTCTAGAATCACCGAAGTGGAGATTTAAAAGTTGTTTTATTTCACTGTAGTTAGACGGGTTTCGAGAGTTTATCAGCTGTGCTGCGCGGCCTTTTAATTTATTCTTAATATGAATCACTAACAGAATTTTCTGGTCTTCTGTTGCCATTTTGTATCCGCAATCACAGGCATTTAAAAACGTACCGAGAGAGATTTGGTCTCCCTCGAATTCTGGAATAATTGAGAAAATTTCGGAAAGCTTATAAGGCTCAATATCAGTATTTGTTCTTTGGGATCTTGTTTCCGGCATGATTTTTGTTTTTTAAGGATTATTATTACTTAAATTTACTTAACTTATTTAAAATGACTAGTTTTTTCGTTTAAGAAAAAGTATAAAGTACTTTTTTCAAAAATCGAACAGTAATGTAAATTTATTAAAATCGTGACAAATTTGCAAAAATCGTGACGATCAATGTTACTTACACTACTAGAAGAAGCTGCATCGGCACTTGTTCTCTCCGTCTGTTGTCAGGGGCTTCACCAGGTGTTCCTAATCCACAACTTCCGGGAGTGAGGACGCCGTTGAGTTTCTTTTTTCTGTTGAGGGATTAGAATCCGCAGCCAACAATTAGAATTCTCGTGTTTTGCTGACGTTGACAGATCCTACCACGACTGCGCCAATTTGTTATCTTGATTAATTCACTTAAAACTTTTTAAAAACTTTTATTTTACTTTTACATTTATTTTCTTTAAAATACAATTTTTGTTTTCAACTAACATTACGACGACTTACAACTCGAATTATAAGTGTCGTTCTACCAAAAATAATATCTATTTATACTTAAAAATAAAGCAGCGTCTGCATGTTGCATCATGTTGCATCATGTTGCGTCATGTTGCATCATCCTAGTCACGTAAACCGTGCTACAATGTTGCTTTTGCTGATACTGCTTTAGTTGGCGGATTTGTTAATGCGACACGAGATATCTAATTCAAGGAATAAATTATTAATAATTATTAATTATAATATTATTGTAGAATCGCATATAACATATATATATATATATATATATATATATATATATATATATATATATATATATATATATATATATATATATATATATATATATATATATATATATATATATATATATATATATATATATATATATATATATATATATATATATATATATATATATATATATATCCAGCTATCTACTAGGCGTCCATACATTGTCAAATTAATATCTCACGAGTGCCCGCTTTCACCAAAGCGTCCGTATAAGGACGCCGAGATGTATTGCCATTTAAACTTCGGGAATAGGTTCCGGGGATTACTCAAAGACATTTCCCAAAAATTAGGTTGGACGCCCAGAAAATATTTAAACCGACGTTTTTCGTATTAATTTGTATATGTCAAATACAACCAGTTTGCCGGCAGAGGCGCAATTCTCGCTTCACGTATATTAATCTGAATATGTCAAACTTTTTTTACTTTCATCAATTCGATTGGTAAGCGTCCGCTTAAGATTCCTAAACATGTATTTATCATCTCTAAAGCATTCCCAATCTGGCAACAATGGTAATATTATATTATTTTCAGACTATTTGGAATATCTTTCTGCGTAGTTCGTTTAGTATAGTTATTTCGTGCTGCGCAATAGTAAAAAATGAGTTTTTCATTCCCATCAGAAAATGTAAGTAACAATTTGTTTTCTTGTAACTAATTACATGATATATTGTTATGTATTAATATTATTAAAAGTTGGTATGGGGGAGTCTTCGGGGTGACACATGACGATTCTAAAATTATTTTAAAAAAATACAATATGGCGGACGAATAAATCAATTTTGTTAGATTTTCTCCAAAATTGGCATGGGAGAGTTTTTGGTGTCGCACATAAAGAATCTAAAATTATTTTGAAAAAATTCAATACGGCGGATCCAATATGGCGAACAAAAAATCAATTTTGTCTGATTTTCTCCAAAATT